>JAEIFL010000019.1:20000-27790 GCA_018901835.1 Scaptomyza graminum | reverse complement strand
ATATCTGCATAAAAATCTCTAGTCTGTATCGAATAAATGAACGAGTCTGTATCCATATAATTCAATGTAACTTTTTCTTGAAATTTAGGTTTAATATAATCATAATGGAAATCATACATCTGCTATTTGGACAGTTCTAAAACTGTGAACCCTAAGTACATTGGCTTATCATAAACATTATGGAGTCGCTTCAATTGAATAGCATACATGTCTTCAGCAAACTGCGCGGAGCTGTGAAAACTAGCCTTTGCTATAAGCGATCGTGCACCTAATCGATTGCGGGTGGTTGATTCCCACGAAGTAACAATTTTAACATCCTTACTTTTTTTCAACGTTCTCCATTGTCTTCCCATAGACTGCATTATTTAACAGTTTAAAAAAGTCTTTTTTCAAAGTTGTTTTTCGCTAGTGTTCTATGGGAAGTGTTCAGATCAATATACTTTTTAAGCCAAGGTGCCTGTTTAAATTTTTAAACTCTATGTATTTTTGATAATATTAAACCATTACGTAAACATTGCTGAAGGTTTTTGTAATGAATTGGGTATTTATTTTTTGACCTAAGGTCAGCAACAAGCTTACACACCTTTGCTTCTGGTGTGGGTTTTTGGTTTAATGGACAAAAAGGTAGATCATTATGATAATCATGAAGTGAATCTGGATATATAAGGTCTGCTTCTAAAATAAAGCCATACTCAGAATTTGCATCTATTTGAGCAACATCTAGTGACTCAATCTCATCTTCACTCATCCACTGAATACCAGTGTATGGAAGACTCTGAGACATTGCCCAACCATACAAATTATTTGCATCTAGATACATTAAGTATTCAGATGGTTTGCTTGCGTCATACGCATCCATATACATATGGTTGGCTTTAGAGTACCGCTTACAGCACTGAACCAAGCCACCCCTAATTCCGCTTTGAATAAACCTATACATGTCAATATCCGTTAGTAGATCTAATTCTATTTTTGTCGTTTTAAGCATAGAATCCCATGACAGACCGGGTGTGGTGTAATAATGTGCAGGATCTAGAGAATATATTTTCTTGCATGTTGCGCGAAAATTTTGAAAAACGTCTGTCAATAAAAGAACATCTGTTTTGAGATAAAGCTCCATATATTCTTTTATTGATTGGCACTTGAAAATTTTCCATACATGCTGTGCATGTAAATAGTCCTCAGGCGAACATTCTTTATTAGTTAAACTATTAAAGAACTTCTCCCTTGGAGGCAGACAGGTTTCAGCCAGTCGGCTTTCTGAGTCCAAAAACTCATATGGAAAGACTCCCTTTCGACGCAATAAATTAAACTCCTCCTCACAGGGATAAAAACGTTTAACACTATCAAAACTTTCTGTACTTAGATTACTACTTAAAGCATCTAAGCTGGTTGCCATAAAGCGAAACGTGTCTAAAAATCTAATTTCTAAATTTTTTTCATGGGACGCTATGTATGTAAATTTGGAGAGTGATATGTACAGCTCCTTATTTAGTGGGAGTACTTTAATATCACCCTCTACTTTGTTAAGCTCCCTCACGAAAAGATGGGAGTCATACCGCGAGAAATTGTGAAAGAAAACGGGAACAAAAGGTGCAATTTGAAAATTAATATTGCAAACATTGTGGGCTGGACCTCTGTACTGACCCGTTAAATGACAATGGTCACGCACTCGGTCGGTTCCCAAAGTTTTCTTGCAGATATGGCAATTACCTGCATTTCGAAAACTGGTTTCCTCCTCTGCACTCATTGTCATTGGTTTAATATTAGAGAGGTAGGTCGTGTAAATTTCACTTACATCTCTGACGAGAGATGTGACAAATTTGGTACCTGCATCTTTACCTGTCTCTAGCACAAACTTGTCTAAGGATGGGTCAAAGGAGCATTTAATGTAGTACGAGAATGCTATAGGCACATGCAAAGATGTAGCTGTAACATTCTCGCTCACTTGTGAATTGAGGGGGGTAAGTATGCATTCGAAGTCTGCATACACTACAAAAGGTACATCTAAACTACGATTAAAATTCTTAAATTTAAGACTTGCTTTTTCTAATGAGGGTAACGTTGAAACCATCTTGCCGCAATTCAACCGATGCTCCTTAGATAACTTCTCGCTGTGTGAGAAGTTGAGGCAGGTGTTGCAAAAGAAAAGCTTGTTCTTGTGCCCGGTTACCTGTGAGCAGACCAGCCTGAGTTAAAAAACAAAAGAATATTTATAAGTATTGAAAATAAACAAAATTGATTTTTTACATACCTTGATAAATTCCTTATCCATACAAAATGCGCCCGTCCATCGCTCTCCAAAAGCAATAAACTTATATGCCGTTCCCTTTCAACCTCCGTTAAATATAGCGGACCAACCACTTTTCCGTTTTCCTCGTCGAAGCCAAATACGTTGATACTAATAGTGGAGTTCCGTCTTTCAAACACTTTAATTTGTGTGAGCGGTAGCGGAAACTCCAATTCCTCAAAATCTAACGTAAGTGTATCACTTACATAGATTCTTGAGCTATTAATATTGACGTCGTAGCTCGAACATCTCTCAGTATTTTTGTTCAATGCTTTAGAGGCTGATATTAAAGCCCATTTAAAACAAAACTGATCATTGTTTCTCACATTTATAATCGCCTTTTTGGTTCTCAACACCTTTGGAGTTTCAATATAGTTTGAAACTTTTAGTGGAGTGTATTTGTTTAGATTACACTCAATTCTAATTATTTGAGACATTGTCCATCCGCTGTCCCTTTCCTGAAACTCATCCTTTTTTTGTCGGATGAGTTCTGCATGTTGATTATAGACTTCTTCAATACTACTTCCAGCAGTTAGAACGCACATAGGCGTTTGGTGAGATTTAACTTGCATCACCATCTCATCTTGTTGGAATTTTATGTATTCCGCAAATAGCTCAAAGTTTATTTTACACGAAGTGTGTAAAGATAAGAGATTGGCTATGACTGGAATAAGTTCTGCTGAGGCGTCTAAGAAGAATTCTTGAGGATCGAGAATTTCCTCACGCCTATTTTCAAACGACAGTGTTAGAATGCGGTTCTTAAATCCCCCTGAAATCTGCTTAACAGTACTATTTAGGGGTATGAAAACACGCATTTTATGTGTATTGGATCTCATATGTCCATTCCACTTTGAAAAAAGGATATTAGCCTTACATGAGTCACACCACTTTGTTATCGCATTTTGGGTGGTGGTGATGATGTTGGTGGCGGTGATGGGTGTGTTGACGTAGGTGGTGTTGTTGTAGGAGGTGCCGTAGACTGTGTTGTTGTAGGGTGTGGCGAAGGGTTCGATGTTGTAGGTGGCGGCGTAGGCTGTGTTGTTGTAGGTGTTGTCGAAAGGTGCGTTGTTGTAGGTGGCGGCGGACGCGGACGGAAAAATTGTCCTCGAGAAGGGCCAATAGAAAGCCTCTCGAACCGAAAGAATTTCGGTAAAAGACAATAATTTGGCATGACTAGCGCTTACCAAGAAGCGCTACAAGAAGTCATAGCTAAGGAACCGCGATCAGGCCCGAAACCCTTGTCAATAGAGGAATATTGGGCAAGGCAACCGGCGGTGAAAGCGGCAGCAGCAACGCGGAAAGCGGTAGAAGAAGAGCTAGTGGCAGTACCCACTGTCAAAGCTCCAAAGAGGCGAGGAGGCCAAAGAGTCCAGCTGCGTCGCAGGAGGCGGCAACTTCTGGACGACCTAGGGAGGCACCCACCACCAACCTGGAAAAAGGCGACGGAAATCTGGAGAGAAGTCGACAAAATTGAGGGTAAATTAAATAAAAATTAAAGTTTAAATCATTAAAATGCGAGTGCGTCTTCTGGCGAACCCATGCGAAAACGGCGACAAGATCGCCTCGCTATAACAAAAAAAAAAAGTATTATACTTAAATAAGTATATATAAATAAGTTGGTTAAAATTATCAGTTAGAGAAATACAGTCCACTTGAAAATAGAATCAAAATTAAAAAAAAAAAATTTTTACAAACAATCTAAGAACAAAAATTTGTTTTGAAATAAGAATTATAAGAAATACAGTCCATTCGAAAATATAAAATTAATATTAAAAAACTTAAAAAAAAAAAAAAAAAAAGATTTGTTAAAGTAAATATATAAAATGTTGTCCGACAAAGTGATAGAACTATTGACGAAACAGTCAGAGATAGTGAAAAGAGTCAGGCAGTTAGAAGAAAAGCAAGAAGTCGATTTAGTAGAAATAGGGGAACTGCAAAAGGGGTTTCAATATAATCATACCGTATTGTGCAAAATTGGAGTAGTCGATCATGATTACTTCAATACAAGACAATATGATTTGATAATGGCAGTAATAGAAAAACTTAAAGAAAAGAAAAAAGATACTGTCAACAAAGTACCAGAAAACATGGTAAATATAGGAAGCATTAGGAATGAAAACTCTGATATAGAGAGAAGGGCAGACACATTTGATAGGCAGGTAGAAGTATTAAATGAATACTTAGAAGAAACTCAGGCAGATATTAAAGGTAAAAATATAGAAATGTTCAGCCTAAGAAAAAGAAAAATAATTTTTCTGTGGGCAGAAATAGAAAAAGATATACATTTTTTTACAGACAGGTTTGAAAAGAATTTAACATTCGATAAGGAAATTAAAATGCTAGGTTTCGATGTAGAGAATGTAGTACAAGAACTAGAAGAACAAATTGAAAACAATGGTAAACCAAAAACAGAAGGTTTCAAAAACAAAATAGAGGAGCTACCAATACTCCCAAAAATGCAGGTACCCACCTTCAATGGGGATTCTAAAGAGTGGGATCTGTTCTCAGAGTTATTCAACGAGTTGGTTCAAGATAGAGAAGATTTGAGTCCATAATTATCTGAAAATGGCGTTGAAAGGAGAGGCAAGATGCATGGTATCGCATTTGCTGATAGGTTCCACGGAAAATTTCAACGCGACTTGGGAATTACTAACCAAGCGCTATGAAAACAAACGCAAGATATTGTCCGAACAACTGAATAGGATTATAGAGCTACCAGTACTGAACAGTGATTCAACAAAACATATCAAAACATTTATTGATTCAATTAATGAATCAATTCATTTAATAAAATTGAAAACGGGCTTATCAGAAGACGTTGATGTAATTTTTGCACACATGATAATTCGCAAGTTTAATAAAGACACTTTGCAATTGTATGAAAATCATGTCAAAAGAACAAAAGAAGTTCAAAAATTGTCCGACGTAATGGACTTTTCAGATAAATGCCAGATTTGCAAAAGTGCAGGGCACTATGCGTTACAATGCTTTAAATTTAAGAGCATGAATCCAGTAGAAAGATCAGAAGTTGCTAAAAAGGCGCAGTTATGTTTAAAGTGTTTGAAGCACTCAAGTGCCAAGAGGTGCACAAGTGAAATTTTATGTGCAAAATGCAACAAATCCCACCACACAATGCTGCACTTTGAAAGAAAAGATAATGTGAACACATGTATGGCAGAAAGGCAAGCGCTGTTAGCGACAGCAGTAGTCATGGTTAAATCAGCAACTGGGGGATACGAAAAGTTGCGAGCATTAATTGATAGTGGGTCACAAACAACAATCATATCTGAAGAGGCAGTCCAGATACTTAAATTACTTAAATGGAAAGCTAGCACCAAAATAAGTGGAGTATCCTCAACAGAATCAAGTATATCTAAATATAAGGTAAAAGTATGTGTAGATACTTTAGACCCCAATAAGGAGCCACTGTCGGTTGATGCAATAGTTTTGCCAAAACTGATGAAAGCGCTCCCAATAGAATCAATAAATGTTGATAAAACTAAATGGGAAGGATATATATTAGCTGATCCACAATTTAACAAACCAGGTCGAATAGATATAGTTATTGGAACTGACCTGTATACTCACATTTTAAGAAATGGAGTAGTAAAAATAGACGGGCTTCTCGGTCAAAATACAGAATTTGGGTGGATAGTGTCTGGGTGCATCAAATCCAAAGGAAAGGAAAAAATAGTCGCGTCGATAATTGAGGCTGGAGATTTAGAGAGATTTTGGGAAATAGAAGAGGACGATGAAGAGAATGCAGAAACAACAATCTGCGAGGAAAATTTCGCTAAAACAACAAAAAGAGAATTAGATGGAAGATATACTGTAACAATCCCATTTAAGGAAGAAAAAGAGTTAGGAGAATCAAGACCACAAGCGATGGCAAGATTCCTAAACTTAGAAAAAAAAATTCAAAAAGAATAAACAACTTAAGGAAAATTATAGTAATTTCTTAAAAGAATATATGGACTTGGGACATATGGTCGAGTCAAACGAAAAGGCAAAGTATTATCTACCTCATCAGGCAGTGTTAAAAGACTCTAGTCTCACAACCAAGTTGAGAGTTGTTTTCGATGCATCCGCAAAAACCACGAACAACAGAAGTTTAAATGATATAATGTGGGTTGGACCGAGAGTACAAAAAGATATTTTTGACGTCATATTAAAATGGCGCAAGTGGCAATGTGCGGTTTCTGCAGATATAGAAAAAATGTATCGGCAGATAAATGTTGACATTAAAGACCAACAATACTTGCATATTCTGTGGAGAGAAGCTCCAAATCAGCAAATTAAAAACTACAAGCTCACAACAGGTACATACGGTACCGCGTCAGCTCCTTACTTAGCAACAAGAGTGCTAGTAGAGATAGCAAACAATTGTAAAAACAAATTCATTGGGGAAACAATTAGAAACGATTTTTACATGGATGATCTAATGTCTGGAGCAGACTCCATACAAGACTGCCAAAAGAAAATAAAAGAAATTACATTGGAATTAGCAGATGCTGGGTTTAATTTGAGAAAATGGGTTGCAAATGAACCAAAGATTATAGAACATGTAGAAAATACTGGAGAAAATAAAGTAATAGTTATTGAAGAAGATGAATCTGTTAAAACATTGGGACTACAGTGCGAACCTTTAAAAGATGAATTCAAATTTAAAGTCAATTGTAAGGGCTCAGAAAGCATAAGCAAAAGACAAGTATTATCAACACTTGCAAAAATTTATGATCCATTAGGTTGGCTATCACCGGTTACAGTTGTAGGAAAATTGTTTATGCAAAAATTATGGTTGGCAGATAAAGACTGGGATGACAAACTAAGCATGGAAGATGCAAGTGAATGGGGTCAGTATAGAAAAAACTTAACGTTATTAGAAGAAATAAGAATACCAAGATGGTTACAAACTAGCATGAAGCTGGAAATACAGCTACATGGTTTCGCCGATGCGTCAGAAAAAGCATATGCAGCAGTGGTTTATGCAAAAGTAGGTAGTTTACTCACAATAATAGCCAGCAAGAATAAAGTAAACCCAATAAAAAATAGAAAAACCATACCAAAATTAGAGTTATGTGCAGCGCATCTGTTAGCAAAATTAATGAAAAAAAGTTAATGAGTCAATAACAAACACAATACAAATATATGCGTGGAGTGACTCTACAATTGCGCTAGCTTGGATAAAAAATAGTGCGAATAAAAACAAGTTCATTAGAAAAAGAACTGAAGAAATTAAAAAAATTAATTTAAACTGGGGTCATGTAAAATCAGAAGATAATCCAGCGGATGTGGCGTCAAGAGGAATTTGTCCAAGTGAACTAAAAAAGTGCAAAATTTGGTGTAAGGGGCCCGAATGGCTATCAAGCCCAAAAGAAAACTGGCCCAAAGAAAATGTAGCCGAAGAGATATTAATAGTCAATACAACATTAATTAGCTTAGGAAGTACCATTTTACAAAAATTAATTCAAAATTATTCTTGCCTACAAAAATTAGAAAG
>JAEIFL010000019.1:0-15000 GCA_018901835.1 Scaptomyza graminum | reverse complement strand
CTTCTGATTAATAAATTCAACGAATAAAGTTAATTTGTTATGTGTTTTTGCATAACTTTGCGCCGGCGCATTATTTAGGTTATGTAAGTGTAGGCGTGTATATATGTGTGTATGTATAGGCGTACAGCTTTTTGGTTGTGCGTTTGTGGCCCTTATACATGCATATACATACACGCGTGTACGTACATACATATTTAAATGCATTAAATTCATTTACATATAAACCCAGTCCCGAAAGCTTACAACAACCACATTAGAGCTAGTCTGATCAGCTGTTAAGTTTATTCAACCTTTGCGCAGGCGGTGTACCAATTACAGTCGCGGCCAAAATAAAGTGTCCGCTTTAGTTTTTTTGATTTTTTTAACGTAATAAATAAAAATTTTGAAATAATTAGATTAATTCCAAGTAATATTCATTACATTGTAAACGTAAAAATAAACTTAAATTTAATAACGATGTTGATTTTTTTATTTTTAGTAAGAAGTTGTTGCCAATATTAAGTTTTGTTCGCAAGTAATCAAATAATAAAATTTAAGCATGAATATTTGAAGAAAATAAAAAGTAAAACATAATGATTGGATAAAGAGTTTAGTTTTCCTGATGGCATGGTAATTTAATAATGTAGGTTAAGTTTACATGGGATATTCAAACATAAGCTCCGCGCTGAATATCATGGTTGGGTAGGGTAAAGACCGCGAGTGTCAGACGTCACCTTAGACCTCGCTTGCCAGCTACCAATAATAACAGCCTTTTTAGTAATTTTTCTTAGTAATTCTTGTTTCAATTTTGTGTAATTAATTTCGCTTTCGGTTTACCGAATAGTCAGTTAGAGGTCTTATAATTAAAAATATTGTGTGCATTGCGAATCTTGGTCTGGCAAAACCCACTCCCATTCTCTCCGATGAGCACGGTCAAGGAGACCTCGACCGCCAGTATTCAAGATCGCAGAGCAGAGCCGAGCAGAGCAGAGCTGAGCAGTACACAAGGAAGCTAGATCAAGATTTTCTAAAAGCGATTCAAGGTAACGATATAGTTGCCCCCATACTTGAAAATGAAAAAATACAGTGGCATTTTATCCCGCCGGCAGGACCTCACTTTGGAGGTGTTTGGGAGGCTGGAGTAAAATCAGTGAAATATCACTTAAAAAGGGTAATAGGCGACAACAATTTAACATACGAAGAAATGTCAACATTATTATGTCAAATTGAAGCAGTATTAAATTCACGACCGTTGTACACAGACGGAGGAGACATTGACGATAACGAAGTATTAACACCAGGGCATTTTCTAATTGGAAGACCAACATTAGATAGCATAGAATCAGAAACTCAGGATAGAATAGGGAATTTAGATAGATGGAAACTGATTCAAAGAATGAAAAAAGAGTTTTGGTCAAAGTGGAAAGAAGATTATTTACATACCCTCCAACAGAGAAGTAAGTGGAAAAAAGAAACACGGGATATTCAAAAGGGACAAATAGTAATAATGAAAGACGAAAACTGTCATCCAGCAAGATGGCCTTTGGGTAAAGTAGAAGAAGTGCATAAGGGTAAAGACAATAAAGTCAGGGTAGTTAAAGTAAAATTACAGGATGGGTTTTCTACAAGACCAGTTACCAAAGCGTGCCCGCTTATTGGCATACAAGCACACGACAAATTAGAAAATGAAGAGAAAGATGGTAATAATGAGAAGAGAAGCTCTAGTAGACTAAGAGGCTCAAAACTTGGACTAATGATGATGCTGATACTGATGCTGTTCTGCCAAGTATCAAGCACAAACCCGTTAAGGGAAAGGAAATGGGCTATAGAGAATATGAATAGCTCCTCAGCAATGTATCTAGATCCATTGGGCGAGGTAGAGATAGTGTCATCCTCGTGGGATCTGATCATATTTTACGACATGGACCCATATTTTGAAATGCTGCATAAAGGAAGCAAATTAGTGCCAAAAATGAGAGTTGTTTGTGAGAAGCTCCATGGGTTTGAAAACCAGTGCAATTTTATCCTAGATAGCACACAAAGACAAATTGCGGATTTGGAAGAAAATAACGAACTATTTACAACCAAAAAAACAGTAAGAAAAAGGCGTTCACCATTGAATTTTGTGGGTTCTTTGTATCACATTTTGTTTGGTATAATGGATGCCGACGATAGGGACGTAATGGAGGAAAACATGAAAACATTACTTTAAAATCAGCACAACATAAACGAACTACAGAAAAAACAGACATCCGTAATCGACTCGACAGCAAACATAATAAAAAAAACCACAGAGGACATAAATATAAACTTTGGAAGGATGAACGAACGTATAGAAAACATGACCGAACTTCTCAAGGAAAGTTTTTATGTTTATAAGGAATCCATTAGCTTTTTCATATTAACCAAACAACTTAGATCCTTAATTGATGAGTGTGACAAAATACAAACAGGAATAATAGGACTATTAATTGACATTAATCATGGGCGAATTAATCCAAACATATTAAAACCAAAACAGTTAAGGGATGAAGTCACGAAGATAAAAGAAAACTTATCCGAAAAGTTAGTACTGCCAGGAAAAAGAACTAACACAGAAATCAAGGAGATTTACACTCTGCTAAAGGCAAAGGGAGTATTTATAGAGAATAAACTCGTTATAAATGCCAAAATACCATTGTTCAGTAGGCATCCATTAGGCTTGTTGATAATATATCAAAATATCAATATATCGATATTTTTTACAAAAAAATAAATATTTATATCGAAATATTTTTGCTCACTGATATATCGCATATCGATATTATTTGGAAATATATTTTGTGATATTGTGGTTGGTCACACTACACATCAAAATCTTAAAAAGAAAAGATGAGCGCAAAGAGCTTCTACACGAATATAGATGCACATAAAGCCACGTGCAGCCTTTGTGCAAAAATAATTAAATCAAGTGGTAACACCACTAATCTCCTGTCTCATTTGAGGAACAAGCACCCGGAAGCGTATTCACAATGTGTTAAGGTAAGAAAAATGTAATGCCTAGGCCTTTGGCAGTGATGGGCGCGTCGCGTCGGCACGAATAAGCCGCGTGGTATTTTCCGCGCCAAAATCGCAAGTGTGATCACACTGGCGAGTTTATTCGCTGTATAATGTATTTGTATGTTTCGCCAAATACAAACTTTTCGCTTACAAATTAATTATATTCAAAAACCAACAACAATCTTTGGAATAAATTTGTACATATAAATTTTCCAATTTTCTTATTCAGAAACCGAATAAACCTGATGAGGTGAACCACAATTCTGATGGACAAATATCTATTGAGAACGCGTTTAAGTGTTCGGCGTCTGCTAAAGGTAAACATTCTCTTATTTTATATTTTGAATATAATTTTATTTAAACCCTTTTTTTTAATTTTAGATAAGCATAATGATATTACAGCAGCAATAGTTTATATGATTTGCAAAGATAACCTGCCTGTACGCGGTGTTGAAAAGGAAGGCCTCTGTAATTTGTTACAAATTTGTGTACCAAAATACAAAATTCCAAGCCGTTTCAAGGTAAGTGCTCAATGGTCAATGGTCAATGGTCCAAACGGAAGCCAACTTGATGAGGGGAGGGAAGTTGAAACGAACGAAAGCTTCCTAGAGGCCCACAACAGATCAATTGCCGTTCGGCCAATTACAGATGCCGTGGAAAATGTAGAAATAAAACTATTTTTAAATTTACCACTCGCTGGCTGGGAGACAGATCCCTTAGATTTTTGGAAATCCCAGGAAAAAACTTTGCCGAAGCTATCAAAATTGGCCATGAGTTACCTAATAACACCAGGTAGCTCGGTTCCTTCAGAGCGGCTGGCCTCCGCCATAAAATGCGTTGTCTGCGACACGCGAAGCCGCATGACGGATAATCATATAAAACAAAGAGTTTTTTTGAAATCCTTAAAAAAAGAATTTTGGAGGTAAAATCATGTTGTCATTTTTCTAGAAAATTTAAATTTTTCGTTTAAAAAATGAAATGAAGTCTTTTAAGTTTTTTCTTGTTTTCTGACTGTAATGGGAAAAAAGTTTATTGTTTTATTTTTAATTAATAAAAAGCTCAAAAAAAATTATAATGCATTTAAAGTTAATGTTTTTTTGGGGGGGTTTAGGATTTTTATGCTAAAATAAAAAAATATCAAAAATATCAGATATATCGATATATTTTGGTGATAAATATCGAAAAAACCCTGATGATATTTTTAAACAATGATAATCATCGATACGATATTTTTTACATATTTTCACAACCCTAGCATCCATCCCAGCTATATAGAATTATACCTGTACCAATACAACGAGATGGTCAGATGATAATGATACAGCTAAGCTCAGAATATTTAGTTTATAACTTTGAAATGGATGCGTACCATCTAATGATTGAATCCACATTAAACAAATGCCAAAATGGCAATCAAACAAACGAGTGTGTGAAGGGAATTGGCCGTGGAATAGTGCCAGTGATAGTACTTGCGAAACTTCTCCTTTCAAACCAAACAGACCGTCAAATTGTGTTTATAAATCTATAGTAACATCTAAAACATACTGGGTAGAATTAGAAGGCAGGAGTAGTTGGCTGTTTAAGAACCTGCGTAACACTACAGCTAGGATTCATTGTGAAAAAACACCACCAGAAATAGTAAACTTACCAGAGCAAGGAATATTATCAATTAGATCTGACTGCACAGCTAGAACAGAAGACAAACTATTGATTGCTCATTATAAAATGCAATCAGAAAGGCAAGAAATTATTATTCCGGCTTACATAGGGGAAGTTAAGGAAGATCCCAAAATTAGGTGGGATCCATTAACAGGAACTAGGATTAATACGTCTGAGGAATTAAATAGTTTACTTAATAAAATTCAAAGGTTAAAAGAACATCATGTTGACATAGATGATTTAAACTTCCATCACGTGTCTGGACATGCTTCGTTAATAGTTGTATTAATTTTAGTCGTAATTATGATTATATATTCAATAAGAAAATGTACGGTAACTAAGAAACTGCAGGCCATCGCCTTTGTAGGCCCGCCGCAGAATGTTCACGCATGAACACGTTTCACCGAACCTCACTTGGGTCTCGGCAATACCACATAACATATTGATCCAAAAACTGCAGCTACCTGCATAAATAATAATAAAGTAATAAATATTGCACATGGGTCGCTAAGATTGTAAAGTGACCCGCAATAAATAGTTAATGAGAGAAATATAAATAATAAATAAATGCTGCACATGGGTCGCTAAGATTGTAAAGTGACCCGCAGTAATTAGTTCTTGGTAAAAATATAACCATAAAAGGTAAACAAATATACCTAAATAAACAACAATTATGACCGTCTGCTGGTGATAATGTACCACAGCAGGCCTAATTTAAGATACGCTGTCAAGTTATCTGTTGTTTGTTCAAGTTATCTGTTGTTTGTTCAAGTTATCTGTTGTTTGTTCAAGTTATCTGTTGTTTGTTCAAGTTATCTGTTGTTTGTTCAAGTTATCTGTTGTTTGTTCAAGTTATCTGTTGTTTGTTCAAGTTATCTGTTGTTTGTTCAAGTTATCTGTTGTTTGTTCAAGTTATCTGTTGTTTGTTCAAGTTATCTGTTGTTTGTTCAAGTTATCTGTTGTTTGTTCAAGTTATCTGTTGTTTGTTCAAGTTATCTGTTGTTTGTTCAAGTTATCTGTTGTTTGTTCAAGTTATCTGTTGTTTGTTCAAGTTATCTGTTGTTTGTTCAAGTTATCTGTTGTTTGTTCAAGTTATCTGTTGTTTGTTCAAGTTATCTGTTGTTTGTTCAAGTTATCTGTTGTTTGTTCAAGTTATCTTTTGTTTGTTCAAGTTATCTGTTGTTTGTTCAAGTTATCTGTTGTTTGTTCAAGTTATCTGTTGTTTGTTCAAGTTATCTGTTGTTTGTTCAAGTTATCTGTTGTTTGTTCAAGTTATCTGTTGTTTGTTCAAGTTATCTGTTGTTTGTTCAAGTTATCTGTTGTTTGTTCAAGTTATCTGTTGTTTGTTCAAGTTATCTGTTGTTTGTTCAAGTTATCTGTTGTTTGTTCAAGTTATCTGTTGTTTGTTCAAGTTATCTGTTGTTTGTTCAAGTTATCTGTTGTTTGTTCAAGTTATCTGTTGTTTGTTCAAGTTATCTGTTGTTTGTTCAAGTTATCTGTTGTTTGTTCAAGTTATCTGTTGTTTGTTCAAGTTATCTGTTGTTTGTTCAAGTTGTTGTGTTGTTCAAGTTATCAAGTTATCTGTTGTTTGTTCAAGTTATCTGTTGTTTGTTCAAGTTATCTGTTGTTTGTTCAAGTTATCTGTTGTTTGTTCAAGTTATCTGTTGTTTGTTCAAGTTATCTGTTGTTTGTTCAAGTTATCTGTTGTTTGTTCAAGTTATCTGTTGTTTGTTCAAGTTATCTGTTGTTTGTTCAAGTTATCTGTTGTTTGTTCAAGTTATCTGTTGTTTGTTCAAGTTATCTGTTGTTTGTTCAAGTTATCTGTTGTTTGTTCAAGTTATCTGTTGTTTGTTCAAGTTATCTGTTGTTTGTTCAAGTTATCTGTTGTTTGTTCAAGTTATCTGTTGTTTGTTCAAGTTATCTGTTGTTTGTTCAAGTTATCTGTTGTTTGTTCAAGTTATCTGTTGTTTGTTCAAGTTATCTGTTGTTTGTTCAAGTTATCTGTTGTTTGTTCAAGTTATCTGTTGTTTGTTCAAGTTATCTGTTGTTTGTTCAAGTTATCTGTTGTTTGTTCAAGTTATCTGTTGTTTGTTCAAGTTATCTGTTGTTTGTTCAAGTTATCTGTTGTTTGTTCAAGTTATCTGTTGTTTGTTCAAGTTATCTGTTGTTTGTTCAAGTTATCTGTTGTTTGTTCAAGTTATCTGTTGTTTGTTCAAGTTATCTGTTGTTTGTTCAAGTTATCTGTTGTTTGTTCAAGTTATCTGTTGTTTGTTCAAGTTATCTGTTGTTTGTTCAAGTTATCTGTTGTTTGTTCAAGTTATCTGTTGTTTGTTCAAGTTATCTGTTGTTTGTTCAAGTTATCTGTTGTTTGTTCAAGTTATCTGTTGTTTGTTCAAGTTATCTGTTGTTTGTTCAAGTTATCTGTTGTTTGTTCAAGTTATCTGTTGTTTGTTCAAGTTATCTGTTGTTTGTTCAAGTTATCTGTTGTTTGTTCAAGTTATCTGTTGTTTGTTCAAGTTATCTGTTGTTTGTTCAAGTTATCTGTTGTTTGTTCAAGTTATCTGTTGTTTGTTCAAGTTATCTGTTGTTTGTTCAAGTTATCTGTTGTTTGTTCAAGTTATCTGTTGTTTGTTCAAGTTATCTGTTGTTTGTTCAAGTTATCTGTTGTTTGTTCAAGTTATCTGTTGTTTGTTCAAGTTATCTGTTGTTTGTTCAAGTTATCTGTTGTTTGTTCAAGTTATCTGTTGTTTGTTCAAGTTATCTGTTGTTTGTTCAAGTTATCTGTTGTTTGTTCAAGTTATCTGTTGTTTGTTCAAGTTATCTGTTGTTTGTTCAAGTTATCTGTTGTTTGTTCAAGTTATCTGTTGTTTGTTCAAGTTATCTGTTGTTTGTTCAAGTTATCTGTTGTTTGTTCAAGTTATCTGTTGTTTGTTCAAGTTATCTGTTGTTTGTTCAAGTTATCTTGTTTGTTTGTTCAAGTTATCTGTTGTTTGTTCAAGTTATCTGTTGTTTGTTCAAGTTATCTGTTGTTTGTTCAAGTTATCTGTTGTTTGTTCAAGTTATCTGTTGTTTGTTCAAGTTATCTGTTGTTTGTTCAAGTTATCTGTTGTTTGTTCAAGTTATCTGTTGTTTGTTCAAGTTATCTGTTGTTTGTTCAAGTTATCTGTTGTTTGTTCAAGTTATCTGTTGTTTGTTCAAGTTATCTGTTGTTTGTTCAAGTTATCTGTTGTTTGTTCAAGTTATCTGTTGTTTGTTCAAGTTATCTGTTGTTTGTTCAAGTTATCTGTTGTTTGTTCAAGTTATCTGTTGTTTGTTCAAGTTATCTGTTGTTTGTTCAAGTTATCTGTTGTTTGTTCAAGTTATCTGTTGTTTGTTCAAGTTATCTGTTGTTTGTTCAAGTTATCTGTTGTTTGTTCAAGTTATCTGTTGTTTGTTCAAGTTATCTGTTGTTTGTTCAAGTTATCTGTTGTTTGTTCAAGTTATCTGTTGTTTGTTCAAGTTATCTGTTGTTTGTTCAAGTTATCTGTTGTTTGTTCAAGTTATCTGTTGTTTGTTCAAGTTATCTGTTGTTTGTTCAAGTTATCTGTTGTTTGTTCAAGTTATCTGTTGTTTGTTCAAGTTATCTGTTGTTTGTTCAAGTTATCTGTTGTTTGTTCAAGTTATCTGTTGTTTGTTCAAGTTATCTGTTGTTTGTTCAAGTTATCTGTTGTTTGTTCAAGTTATCTGTTGTTTGTTCAAGTTATCTGTTGTTTGTTCAAGTTATCTGTTGTTTGTTCAAGTTATCTGTTGTTTGTTCAAGTTATCTGTTGTTTGTTCAAGTTATCTGTTGTTTGTTCAAGTTATCTGTTGTTTGTTCAAGTTATCTGTTGTTTGTTCAAGTTATCTGTTGTTTGTTCAAGTTATCTGTTGTTTGTTCAAGTTATCTGTTGTTTGTTCAAGTTATCTGTTGTTTGTTCAAGTTATCTGTTGTTTGTTCAAGTTATCTGTTGTTTGTTCAAGTTATCTGTTGTTTGTTCAAGTTATCTGTTGTTTGTTCAAGTTATCTGTTGTTTGTTCAAGTTATCTGTTGTTTGTTCAAGTTATCTGTTGTTTGTTCAAGTTATCTGTTGTTTGTTCAAGTTATCTGTTGTTTGTTCAAGTTATCTGTTGTTTGTTCAAGTTATCTGTTGTTTGTTCAAGTTATCTGTTGTTTGTTCAAGTTATCTGTTGTTTGTTCAAGTTATCAGTTATCTGTTGTTTGTTCAAGTTATCTGTTGTTTGTTCAAGTTATCTGTTGTTTGTTCAAGTTATCTGTTGTTTGTTCAAGTTATCTGTTGTTTGTTCAAGTTATCTGTTGTTTGTTCAAGTTATCTGTTGTTTGTTCAAGTTATCTGTTGTTTGTTCAAGTTATCTGTTGTTTGTTCAAGTTATCTGTTGTTTGTTCAAGTTATCTGTTGTTTGTTCAAGTTATCTGTTGTTTGTTCAAGTTATCTGTTGTTTGTTCAAGTTATCTGTTGTTTGTTCAAGTTATCTGTTGTTTGTTCAAGTTATCTGTTGTTTGTTCAAGTTATCTGTTGTTTTGTCAAGTTATCTGTTGTTTGTTCAAGTTATCTGTTGTTTGTTCAAGTTATCTGTTGTTTGTTCAAGTTATCTGTTGTTTGTTCAAGTTATCTGTTGTTTGTTCAAGTTATCTGTTGTTTGTTCAAGTTATCGGTTGTTTGTTCAAGTTATCTGTTGTTTGTTCAAGTTATCTGTTGTTTGTTCAAGTTATCTGTTGTTTGTTCAAGTTATCTGTTGTTTGTTCAAGTTATCTGTTGTTTGTTCAAGTTATCTGTTGTTTGTTCAAGTTATCTGTTGTTTGTTCAAGTTATCTGTTGTTTGTTCAAGTTATCTGTTGTTTGTTCAAGTTATCTGTTGTTTGTTCAAGTTATCTGTTGTTTGTTCAAGTTATCTGTTGTTTGTTCAAGTTATCTGTTGTTTGTTCAAGTTATCTGTTGTTTGTTCAAGTTATCTGTTGTTTGTTAAAGTTATCTGTTGTTTGTTCAAGTTATCTGTTGTTTGTTCAAGTTATCTGTTGTTTGTTCAAGTTATCTGTTGTTTGTTCAAGTTATCTGTTGTTTGTTCAAGTTATCTGTTGTTTGTTCAAGTTATCTGTTGTTTGTTCAAGTTATCTGTTGTTTGTTCAAGTTATCTGTTGTTTGTTCAAGTTATCTGTTGTTTGTTCAAGTTATCTGTTGTTTGTTCAAGTTATCTGTTGTTTGTTCAAGTTATCTGTTGTTTGTTCAAGTTATCTGTTGTTTGTTCAAGTTATCTGTTGTGTGTTCAAGTTATCTGTTGTTTGTTCAAGGTTATCTGTTGTTTGTTCAAGTTATCTGTTGTTTGTTCAAGTTATCTGTTGTTTGTTCAAGTTATCTGTTGTTTGTTCAAGTTATCTGTTGTTTGTTCAAGTTATCTGTTGTTTGTTCAAGTTATCTGTTGTTTGTTCAAGTTATCTGTTGTTTGTTCAAGTTATCTGTTGTTTGTTCAAGTTATCTGTTGTTTGTTCAAGTTATCTGTTGTTTGTTCAAGTTATCTGTTGTTTGTTCAAGTTATCTGTTGTTTGTTCAAGTTATCTGTTGTTTGTTCAAGTTATCTGTTGTTTGTTCAAGTTATCTGTTGTTTGTTCAAGTTATCTGTTGTTTGTTCAAGTTATCTGTTGTTTGTTCAAGTTATCTGTTGTTTGTTCAAGTTATCTGTTGTTTGTTCAAGTTATCTGTTGTTTGTTCAAGTTATCTGTTGTTTGTTCAAGTTATCTGTTGTTTGTTCAAGTTATCTGTTGTTTGTTCAAGTTATCTGTTGTTTGTTCAAGTTATCTGTTGTTTGTTCAAGTTATCTGTTGTTTGTTCAAGTTATCTGTTGTTTGTTCAAGTTATCTGTTGTTTGTTCAAGTTATCTGTTGTTTGTTCAAGTTATCTGTTGTTTGTTCAAGTTATCTGTTGTTTGTTCAAGTTATCTGTTGTTTGTTCAAGTTATCTGTTGTTTGTTCAAGTTATCTGTTGTTTGTTCAAGTTATCTGTTGTTTGTTCAAGTTATCTGTTGTTTGTTCAAGTTATCTGTTGTTTGTTCAAGTTATCTGTTGTTTGTTCAAGTTATCTGTTGTTTGTTCAAGTTATCTGTTGTTTGTTCAAGTTATCTGTTGTTTGTTCAAGTTATCTGTTGTTTGTTCAAGTTATCTGTTGTTTGTTCAAGTTATCTGTTGTTTGTTCAAGTTATCTGTTGTTTGTTCAAGTTATCTGTTGTTTGTTCAAGTTATCTGTTGTTTGTTCAAGTTATCTGTTGTTTGTTCAAGTTATCTGTTGTTTGTTCAAGTTATCTGTTGTTTGTTCAAGTTATCTGTTGTTTGTTCAAGTTATCTGTTGTTTGTTCAAGTTATCTGTTGTTTGTTCAAGTTATCTGTTGTTTGTTCAAGTTATCTGTTGTTTGTTCAAGTTATCTGTTGTTTGTTCAAGTTATCTGTTGTTTGTTCAAGTTATCTGTTGTTTGTTCAAGTTATCTGTTGTTTGTTCAAGTTATCTGTTGTTTGTTCAAGTTATCTGTTGTTTGTTCAAGTTATCTGTTGTTTGTTCAAGTTATCTGTTGTTTGTTCAAGTTATCTGTTGTTTGTTCAAGTTATCTGTTGTTTGTTCAAGTTATCTGTTGTTTGTTCAAGTTATCTGTTGTTTGTTCAAGTTATCTGTTGTTTGTTCAAGTTATCTGTTGTTTGTTCAAGTTATCTGTTGTTTGTTCAAGTTATCTGTTGTTTGTTCAAGTTATCTGTTGTTTGTTCAAGTTATCTGTTGTTTGTTCAAGTTATCTGTTGTTTGTTCAAGTTATCTGTTGTTTGTTCAAGTTATCTGTTGTTTGTTCAAGTTATCTGTTGTTTGTTCAAGTTATCTGTTGTTTGTTCAAGTTATCTGTTGTTTGTTCAAGTTATCTGTTGTTTGTTCAAGTTATCTGTTGTTTGTTCAAGTTATCTGTTGTTTGTTCAAGTTATCTGTTGTTTGTTCAAGTTATCTGTTGTTTGTTCAAGTTATCTGTTGTTTGTTCAAGTTATCTGTTGTTTGTTCAAGTTATCTGTTGTTTGTTCAAGTTATCTGTTGTTTGTTCAAGTTATCTGTTGTTTGTTCAAGTTATCTGTTGTTTGTTCAAGTTATCTGTTGTTTGTTCAAGTTATCTGTTGTTTGTTCAAGTTATCTGTTGTTTGTTCAAGTTATCTGTTGTTTGTTCAAGTTATCTGTTGTTTGTTCAAGTTATCTGTTGTTTGTTCAAGTTATCTGTTGTTTGTTCAAGTTATCTGTTGTTTGTTCAAGTTATCTGTTGTTTGTTCAAGTTATCTGTTGTTTGTTCAAGTTATCTGTTGTTTGTTCAAGTTATCTGTTGTTTGTTCAAGTTATCTGTTGTTTGTTCAAGTTATCTGTTGTTTGTTCAAGTTATCTGTTGTTTGTTCAAGTTATCTGTTGTTTGTTCAAGTTATCTGTTGTTTGTTCAAGTTATCTGTTGTTTGTTCAAGTTATCTGTTGTTTGTTCAAGTTATCTGTTGTTTGTTCAAGTTATCTGTTGTTTGTTCAAGTTATCTGTTGTTTGTTCAAGTTATCTGTTGTTTGTTCAAGTTATCTGTTGTTTGTTCAAGTTATCTGTTGTTTGTTCAAGTTATCTGTTGTTTGTTCAAGTTATCTGTTGTTTGTTCAAGTTATCTGTTGTTTGTTCAAGTTATCTGTTGTTTGTTCAAGTTATCTGTTGTTTGTTCAAGTTATCTGTTGTTTGTTCAAGTTATCTGTTGTTTGTTCAAGTTATCTGTTGTTTGTTCAAGTTATCTGTTGTTTGTTCAAGTTATCTGTTGTTTGTTCAAGTTATCTGTTGTTTGTTCAAGTTATCTGTTGTTTGTTCAAGTTATCTGTTGTTTGTTCAAGTTATCTGTTGTTTGTTCAAGTTATCTGTTGTTTGTTCAAGTTATCTGTTGTTTGTTCAAGTTATCTGTTGTTTGTTCAAGTTATCTGTTGTTTGTTCAAGTTATCTGTTGTTTGTTCAAGTTATCTGTTGTTTGTTCAAGTTATCTGTTGTTTGTTCAAGTTATCTGTTGTTTGTTCAAGTTATCTGTTGTTTGTTCAAGTTATCTGTTGTTTGTTCAAGTTATCTGTTGTTTGTTCAAGTTATCTGTTGTTTGTTCAAGTTATCTGTTGTTTGTTCAAGTTATCTGTTGTTTGTTCAAGTTATCTGTTGTTTGTTCAAGTTATCTGTTGTTTGTTCAAGTTATCTGTTGTTTGTTCAAGTTATCTGTTGTTTGTTCAAGTTATCTGTTGTTTGTTCAAGTTATCTGTTGTTTGTTCAAGTTATCTGTTGTTTGTTCAAGTTATCTGTTGTTTGTTCAAGTTATCTGTTGTTTGTTCAAGTTATCTGTTGTTTGTTCAAGTTATCTGTTGTTTGTTCAAGTTATCTGTTGTTTGTTCAAGTTATCTGTTGTTTGTTCAAGTTATCTGTTGTTTGTTCAAGTTATCTGTTGTTTGTTCAAGTTATCTGTTGTTTGTTCAAGTTATCTGTTGTTTGTTCAAGTTATCTGTTGTTTGTTCAAGTTATCTGTTGTTTGTTCAAGTTATCTGTTGTTTGTTCAAGTTATCTGTTGTTTGTTCAAGTTATCTGTTGTTTGTTCAAGTTATCTGTTGTTTGTTCAAGTTATCTGTTGTTTGTTCAAGTTATCTGTTGTTTGTTCAAGTTATCTGTTGTTTGTTCAAGTTATCTGTTGTTTGTTCAAGTTATCTGTTGTTTGTTCAAGTTATCTGTTGTTTGTTCAAGTTATCTGTTGTTTGTTCAAGTTATCTGTTGTTTGTTCAAGTTATCTGTTGTTTGTTCAAGTTATCTGTTGTTTGTTCAAGTTATCTGTTGTTTGTTCAAGTTATCTGTTGTTTGTTCAAGTTATCTGTTGTTTGTTCAAGTTATCTGTTGTTTGTTCAAGTTATCTGTTGTTTGTTCAAGTTATCTGTTGTTTGTTCAAGTTATCTGTTGTTTGTTCAAGTTATCTGTTGTTTGTTCAAGTTATCTGTTGTTTGTTCAAGTTATCTGTTGTTTGTTCAAGTTATCTGTTGTTTGTTCAAGTTATCTGTTGTTTGTTCAAGTTATCTGTTGTTTGTTCAAGTTATCTGTTGTTTGTTCAAGTTATCTGTTGTTTGTTCAAGTTATCTGTTGTTTGTTCAAGTTATCTGTTGTTTGTTCAAGTTATCTGTTGTTTGTTCAAGTTATCTGTTGTTTGTTCAAGTTATCTGTTGTTTGTTCAAGTTATCTGTTGTTTGTTCAAGTTATCTGTTGTTTGTTCAAGTTATCTGTTGTTTGTTCAAGTTATCTGTTGTTTGTTCAAGTTATCTGTTGTTTGTTCAAGTTATCTGTTGTTTGTTCAAGTTATCTGTTGTTTGTTCAAGTTATCTGTTGTTTGTTCAAGTTATCTGTTGTTTGTTCAAGTTATCTGTTGTTTGTTCAAGTTATCTGTTGTTTGTTCAAGTTATCTGTTGTTTGTTCAAGTTATCTGTTGTTTGTTCAAGTTATCTGTTGTTTGTTCAAGTTATCTGTTGTTTGTTCAAGTTATCTGTTGTTTGTTCAAGTTATCTGTTGTTTGTTCAAGTTATCTGTTGTTTGTTCAAGTTATCTGTTGTTTGTTCAAGTTATCTGTTGTTTGTTCAAGTTATCTGTTGTTTGTTCAAGTTATCTGTTGTTTGTTCAAGTTATCTGTTGTTTGTTCAAGTTATCTGTTGTTTGTTCAAGTTATCTGTTGTTTGTTCAAGTTATCTGTTGTTTGTTCAAGTTATCTGTTGTTTGTTCAAGTTATCTGTTGTTTGTTCAAGTTATCTGTTGTTTGTTCAAGTTATCTGTTGTTTGTTCAAGTTATCTGTTGTTTGTTCAAGTTATCTGTTGTTTGTTCAAGTTATCTGTTGTTTGTTCAAGTTATCTGTTGTTTGTTCAAGTTATCTGTTGTTTGTTCAAGTTATCTGTTGTTTGTTCAAGTTATCTGTTGTTTGTTCAAGTTATCTGTTGTTTGTTCAAGTTATCTGTTGTTTGTTCAAGTTATCTGTTGTTTGTTCAAGTTATCTGTTGTTTGTTCAAGTTATCTGTTGTTTGTTCAAGTTATCTGTTGTTTGTTCAAGTTATCTGTTGTTTGTTCAAGTTATCTGTTGTTTGTTCAAGTTATCTGTTGTTTGTTCAAGTTATCTGTTGTTTGTTCAAGTTATCTGTTGTTTGTTCAAGTTATCTGTTGTTTGTTCAGGTTATCTGTTGTTTGTTCAAGGTTATCTGTTGTTTGTTCAAGTTATCTGTTGTTTGTTCAAGTTATCTGTTGTTTGT